>CM018050.1:16626412-16638912 GCA_008638375.1 Nyssa sinensis
GAGAGAATGGAGGAGAGAGAGAGGTCGGCTACTCTTTCTTTAAAACCAAAACATGCAAGCATGTTGTTCTCCTACGAAATAAATCAAACAAGGGAGAAACCGAGAAGCTAAGGAAGGATTCAAAGCAAGAAGAAAGGGAGAAAACCGAAGAAAAAAAGGTGAGAGAACACAAATCAGTATTTTCTCTCTCTAGAATTTCTCTATGTATAAACTGATTTAAAGCTTTCATTTTATATATATGATGTTTAGAACACATTCTAATCATAACGAGCATGAAATTTAAGCTTAAAAACACCTAAGATCACAAGACCCATAAGCTACGGCCATGGATGGACCTTGCTCAAGCAGGTCTGAATCCATGGTGATTAAATCATGTTTGGGTTATTGGAACCTCAACTAGACTCCAAGAGTGTTTTAAAAACCTACACCCGCGACCATAAAGCTCAAGAAATGGACCCCATATGGTGACTTGCAGGTTACGTGTTTGGAAACCAAACCCCTAAACTCTGTGTTAAATCCATTTTCACGAATGGGGAGTGAAACCCCTTTAACTAAGGAACAAAACAAGCCAAGCCTCATCGAAAATGGTCAAGAAATGAGCATGAACCGAGGGTAATACAGGTTTAGCTATCGCGACCAAAACCGAGCCTTTAAGCCATATTCGAAGCTTCAAATCGATACAAAAACATATAATAAGATGTTAGGAAGAGTTTGGAAAAGAAAACAGAGCAAATGGCATTGTAAAACATCACGAAAATCAAACTGAAAAAAATTAGGGTTCGGTGTGAACAGTGTCGATCTCGTGGGGAAGACGACACTGTTCGGGTCAGGTCGGGCTATGGTTCGGATCGGGCCTAGGTTAAAACCGGATTCATCCGGTTATGGGTTATTAAACGGCAATGTTTTGTTTTAAACTTTAAAACGTCAGGGCTGACGTCATCATGACGTCATGACTGCATTATGTCATAAACCCACTGAACCGGTTGGTTTACAACCAGATCGAACCGGTTCACTTCCAATTTAACTAAACCCTCTGGTTTTCTGTTTTATTTAAAATGAAATAAACCAAGACTTTTGGTTATTACGGAGTGACCCCTGGGCTTTAGAAAAATTATACTGAGGCCCAACTGAGGGAAAATTTATGCAATAAGGCCCCTGAAAAATAATTAAATAATTAAATAATTGATTTAATTATTTAATAAATAAAGTGAAATTACTATTTTACCCTTGGCTCATAAATAGAGCAAATGAAGTCCAAATTAAACATATGAATAGTGTATCCTTACTATTTTGGATATTCTGAGACTAATGGTAGGATCCGTTTTACGAGACGGGGCCCGAAAAATAAAAACACGTAAGGGGTAAATGACCAAAATACCCTTTGACCAAAATTTACAAGTTATTAGTATATTCTTACCATCTTGGACCTTCTGAGTCCAATGGTGAGGTCCACAACACGAAATGGGGTCCCGAAAAATAAAGACACGTAAAGGGGTAAAAAGACCAAATTACCCCTGGTACCTCAAAAGTCAAATTAAAAGCAGGGAAGGTCTAAATTGACTTTCTTTGACATCCTGGACTCAATAATGGAGTCCAAATTACGAAACGAAGTACAGAAAAAAATGACATGAAAAACGGTAAATGACCATTTTGCCCTTTTACATGTAATAGTCCGAATTAAATTCTAAGAAAGCCTAAACCAACTTTCTTGGACACTCCGGACTCAATGGTAGAGTCTATTCGACCAAAAGAAATGTCTAAAATAAAAAGACATAAAATTTGATGAATAGCATCTGTCAGATGACTATAGATTAGAGTAGTGCCAAAGTACAAATACTAAGGCGTGTACGAGAAATGAAATACGAAAAGACACGACACATAAACATGTCAAATAAATAACTTTAAGTCAAAGTTAATGGAGCTCCCAGAAGAGTATAAATTGAAGTAAATTCAATTTCTAACACATTAAATCATGTCATAGGTTTCAAGTACGAGTTAAATTAAGTACCTATGAAATTATGAAATCGTTTTAGGATCTAATACAATTTAAGCATAAGTTAAGGAATATCGAGATGATATTACAATGAATGTGAAGTTGATGAGGTGTTTATGAATTTGTTCTTAGGAACTACAAAGGAAGTAGGAAAGCGCATTTTAGCACTAACCCTAAAGGATCAAGGTGAGTAACCCTGTGTTTGAATTGGAGATTTAACTCCATGGATTGAAAAAGTTTTAAGTTCAAAGATATGAAGTATTTGAAGTTTCAAATTCAGTATTTACATGATTCAGCTTTTAATTGTACTGTTTTATAACTCTATTATGACATGCTCAGTGATTGGTATCTATCATAGTTTTCTTAAAACATATTTCAGCATGTCTAAAGTTTTAAATGCCAAATTATGTTAAATATCCTGAATTTGATAGTTACAAGTATTTGAAGTCCTATTGTAGAAATTATACGTTTCATGTTTTAAATACTCATGAAAGTATTTATTGAAGAAGTTATGTGATAAATGTTTTACAAGATAAATGGTACTAAGTACCACCCCCTATGAAGGTTGAAATCCTTCGGGATTCAACAGTAAATGCCCGGTAGCAGGATCTAATCCCCCAGGCAAATGAGATCGACAGTATTGGCAGTAAAATGGGAGTCTGGTTCGAAACAGATTCCACCTAATTAAAGAGAAAAGATGACAAGTGATTTTGGAAATGAAAGCAGGTTTTACCCTCATTTTCAAATACATATTGATGTGATTTAAGTTATATACTTATCTGATGAAGTACGAGTTTTGCTTGGATATCTTAAATGTTTTCAAGCTATTTGAAATGCATATGTTTTGAGTTATATACTCTATTTGACGAAGTACGAGTTTAGCTTGAATACTTTAAATGTTTCAAAGCTATTTACTTATTTGAAATGCATATGTTTGAGTTATATACTCTATTTGATGCAGTACGAGTTTAGCTTGAATACTTTAAATGTTTCAAAGCTATCTATTTATGAAATGCATATATTCGAGTTTTATACTCCATTTGACAAGTATAAGTATAGCTTGAATACTTAAAATGTTTCAAAGCTATTTGTTTTAAGAATGCATGTACTTTGTATTCTAAATTGTATAAGCAATTGGCAGTGAATGTTTTACAACTCTTATGTACTAAAAATCACTGCTAATTGAAAACCCCATGACAAACACTGGAATTGCTCACAAGCTTAGATTAGCTTACCCGGACTTTGTTCGGACCCCCCTTTCAGGTGATGCAGCAGACAGGGTCTTAAGGACAACGACGATGAGTCTAGCTGTTTTTGGAACGATGTGTTTAAGTAGTTTCTTTTGAAAAACCTATGAACATTAGTAGTACGTTTTGTATTAATAGACAATGTAAGAATATGTAATAAGCCCTCAGGGCAATCGAATATATATTGTATTAATGTATGAAGTCTTTAAGTTTTAGTTATACTCTGAATGTGTAACCATGTATGTTAAGTATGGAGCAGCAGTATTGGACGGATGTGCATAATTTAAAAATGAGAAAAGAAAAGAAAAAGTTTTTCACGCTTCCGCAATCATGTGTAGCACATCTATTCGATACCGCTGCAGATGCGAGCCTTGTTTCGGGGCCTCCGGGTCTTGCGGCGGCGGTCGCGATCCGGTAATCTACAGAGGGTGGGTTTCGGGTCGTGACACATGACCTATATCAAGTATGAAATGTAAGCACTCAACTAAAAGTTGTAAAGTCTCATGATCATTCAAAATAATATAACATGATCACGCTATGAAATCAACAATAAAGGACAGTGATATCAAAACTGAGAGATGCACTAGTGGGGCCCGAAAATCCCCTTGAGCTCGTATTCAGTTCCACTCAGGATATATGAATACTGCTCTGTATATACAATGTGACTCCACGTCCTATGCCTCACATAGCGATGTAGCAAATGTTCCACTTGGAACCTGAACCCGAAGGTCATAAATAGCATCAGATGGAGATGTGACTAAGCAAAAAATCGAAACTAATAACATATTAGGATCATGCTATCTTCCACGAAGAGTATAGTGGAAACATAACTGGTTCTAGGAAAATCTGATGTAACGATAGTTTTCGAGGCTATGGTTACTAGACTGCTTCGAATATAATGTCTCGCCCTTACGGCCTCAGGTACAAGTGTACAAAAAGGAATCCATGCACAAGTGTACAATCATGATCGAGATATATATAGAAATCAATAAATGCTTCCCATATGATAGGGCAATATCAATGTGGCTAAATAAATATTGGTATATAAGAATATAATAAGAAATATGTACAAGAACTATTGACATGGCTTGGAAAGTAACACATGCAGAGATTGAATTTTACTTACCTTTTACTTTCTATAAAATAGAAGGATCTAGACTGTCTTCTCCTTGCCCTTTGGTGTTCCTAAGATTCATAAAATACGTCTCAATCTATCGCTACATGAATTATGCTATTCATCAAATTTTATGCCTCTATGCTATAAGTTTCTCTTTTCCTAAAATAGACTCTACTATTGAGTCCAGAACGTCGAAGAAATTCATTTTAGGCTTTCGTGGAACTCAATTCAGACATTTGTGCTAAAAAGGGCAAAATAGTCATTTTGTACTTTTACGTGTCTTTTATTATTTGGGACCCCGTCTCGTAAAACAGACCCCTCCATTGGTCTCAGAATGTTTGAGACAGTCAAAATACACTAATCACTTATTTAATTTAGACTTCAGGTTATTTTGCTATTTTTAAATTAATTAATATTATAGTTATATAATATATATATTTCAGCGGGAGGGTTATTACGAGCGTGCCTGTCAAAACGGTTTGGGCTTGGGCTTCTATCCAACAGGTCTCACGTTCAATTCCCAAGGGCTACACCCCTTTTATTATTATTTTTTCTGATTTTCTCAGGCCCAAACAACGGATAGCCCATAACCGAGGATAGGATATCCTTGCCCTAATCGACTCAATTTCTAATTTCCTAAGATTGTAACCAAACAGTCCAAATTTAATTTAATTTAAAACAGTGACCTTCTCCTAAACGACGCAGTATTGCCCAATTCAAGCACCAAACGGCGCCGTGTCACTATCCATTGTTCACTGTCTCCTTCGTTTTTTTGGTGACGGACCAGTAGGTTTCCGTCGCCATCTCCGGCGACGGCGAGCATTTTTTGATCAGATTTCAACAATTTTTAAATGCAGTTTTCTTCAGTTTTTGAAGGAGATCACATATCAAAAGTTTGTTTTTGATTTCTTTCACTAAATACTCACGAAATGAAGAAGAACAGTGGCTCCAGCCAACTGTAATTCTTCAACTTCGGGCTTGCTCTTTAACTGTTTTGAGTTCTTTCTTTTAAATTTATTTTCCTGCAATATAAAGGATGGGTTCCTCATCATTTAAACTAAGCTTTAATCATAAAATTTCAAAAAGAACGATTATCACCCTCTACTTGCAACTGCCTTGTTCTAGTTCATTTCTAGCCCTTTCTCCTTGATTTTTTTTGTAAATTCTTACATTTTTCATGCTCAATATAGCCCTACACTTTAAAACAAATGTTATGCATTTAAATTTCAAAAACAAAACTAAACCAACTCATCTATTTTTCTGATTTCAGTTCTTCTTTTCTTTTTTCTGGCTCACTTTTGAATCTCTCTACTCCACAACTTCTCCCACTTGGTCTTTTCTTTTCTGATTTCCTATCTAATCACACATGCATATAGATAGCTAAACACAATCGCCTTACATCTCTCTCTCTCTCTCTCTACTTTCAACCCCTATTCTTGACTTCTTATTTTTGATCTTTTCTTGTTTCTCTTTTTCTGTTTTCTTTCCTTTCCCACTTGCACAAATATCATATATATATATATATATATAACACACACACTAACCGACACACACACACACTGCATGCATGTTGCTTGTACAGCCCCCTCTTTACCTTTTTTTTATTTTTTTTATTTTCTTGTATTTTATATGGCAATACATGTATACCTATAATATATACTACCATGTATATACACATATACAATACATCATTTATACACATTTTATACACATATATATACGTATACACTAGTTTTTAATCACGTATTCATACACTAATATTTTATGGACTATGTATATATGTGTACGTATGCATGCATGGGAATGCATTCGTGCATGCATTACGAGGCATAGTTCTAGGTTGCTCGGGCATTGCCCGGCACTGACTATATAACTGACACTATTCACATTCCAAAATCGTACAGTACATATGATATCATGATATAGAGCTTAAACAGCTCAGGTTACAATTGATGGTACACTACTCGACCCAGTCTATCTTGGTTTACATCCCAAACCCAAGTCAAGGTATTACATTTTTTCCCCCTTAAAATAAGTTTGTCCCCAAACTTAGTACATACGAGGGTGGAAAGTATAACTACTAAGATGAAAATAATTGAGAATACTTAGCACGCATGTCGGCCTTTCGCTCCCAAGTAGCTTCCTCTATCTGGTGGTTCTTCCACAGAACTTTGACTAAAAGGATAGTCTTGTTCCGTAGAACCTAATCTCGACAGTCCAGAATCTGCACTGGATGCTCTATGTAACTCAGATTCTCTTGGACGTCTAATGGCTCGTGCTCTATTATCTGATCTGCACTCTGTACATACTTCCTTAGCATCGAAACATGAAATAGGCTATGTACATGTGATAACTCTGGAGGCAAGACAAGCTGGTAGGCTACTGGCCTGACCCTTACCATAATCTTGAAATGTCCAATGTATCTCAGCCCTAGCTTTCCCTTCTTGCCAAACCTCACTACACCTCTCATGGGTGACACTTTCAAGAACATAGTCACCTACTGCGAACTCTAACTCTCGTCTGTGAGCATTGGCACAACTCTTTTATCGGCTTTAAGTCGCTAGTAGACACTGTTTGATCAGCTGTATCTTTCTTGTAGACTGTTTCATTATCTCTGGCCGATAAAGCTTCCTCTCTCCCACCTCTGTCCAACACATGGGTGATCGACACTTCCTGTCGTACAATGCTTCATATGGTGCCATACCAATACTAGCTTGAAAGCTATTATTGTAAGTGAACTCTACCAGTGGCAACTGATTTTCCTAACTTCCTTTGAAGTCTATGACATAGAACGGCAACAAGTCCTCTAGAGTCTATATCGTCCTCTGTGACTGTCCGTCAATCTCGGGATGATACGCTGTGCTAAGACTCAGTTTTGTGCCCATAGCTCACTGTAGGCCTCTCCAGAACCTGGATACAAATCATGGATCCTGATCTGATTTGATCGATACCAGGACTCCATGGAGTCTAACGATCTCTCTAATGTACAACTCTACTAGTCGCTCCAAGGACTGTGTCGTCTTCATTGCCAGGAAATGAGCTGTCTTGGCCAGTCTGTCAATAATGACCTAGATAGAATCCGTCCCTCTCGATGTCTTTGGAAACCCTGGCACAAAGTCCATCGTAATGTGTTCCCACTTCCACTCGGGTATAGGTAGAGACTATATGTAACACCCCGATCCCGTGTAATTAATAATTAATTAATAATTATTAATTAATACCGACTTACAGAATGATTTAGGGAATTAATCATGATCCCGACGGTCGCCATAGACCGATTAAATAATTAAATGTCTGGAGGGAAGGGTACCTTACCCGAACCCAAATTACTGATTAACTCGGTGAAATAACGCCGTTTTAATACTAACGGAACCCGAATTAGCTAACCCGGGAAATCCTGAATGATTAATAAATGGCACTGAACCTCTGATACTGTAGATAACTGAAATAGGAACTGACCGGAAGAAACCGCGTTGAAAAAGAAGCTACGGAATGAAAGTTATGTAGCAAACATTGAAACTGAATTACTACGCAGCCAAACGTGGCCTTAACCAAAAATGGTGAAAAAGGGGCCAAATGAGAGGCCAAGGGAATTGAACCCTTGACCTTTGAGAGGGAATGAATTTTTCTCAAAAAGTTTACCAACTGGGCTGCCATTACTTTGTGCATATATATACAACTCAATTGTATATATCTCTAAGTTAACCAAGCCCCACCTCAAATTGGACCAATGAGGTTACATGCAAACCCCATATGATGGATTACATCAACTCCCATCAGCCCTAAATCCCACTGATCTCTGATATATTCATTTATATATAAAGATGTATATGTATAAGAATGAATATATATATATGTGTACACATCTTGGGGGGGGGCTGTTGTAACACAAAAATCAGAACTGTTATAGAGGGGTAGGTCTGTTAGAAGCTTAGAGAGTCTGCATGTAGTCTTGGGTGAGAGACCAAGAGAGAAAATCCATGTATGTACAAGCTTGAGTGTGTGTGCATGGTGTGTCTTCAAAAAGGATGCACCAAAGAGAACTGAGGGCTAAGCAACACACGACTGCACTGGTGCAACATGCACAGAAACCACAACCGAGCCATGGATGAGGAAATGAGGGCCACCCCTTGGAAGGTAAAACATTAAAACTATTCTGAAATTTCCTGTTTGAATTTTGGGTACTGTTTTAGATAGTTCTAATACATATAGACTGTGTAAATAAGCTACTGTGAGACCCTAGACCTGTTCTAAATTAATTGGGAGGGTCGAATAGGGTAGAAACACCCAAAACCCGTAAACAGCCACCATGGATGGACCTCGGATAGCAGGTCTGAAACAGCTACAATCAAACTGATTTCTGACACTCTGAACCTGATCTAGACACTGATAGGGTCCCAAATACACCAACCCGAGACCCTAGAACACTGATTTGGACCCTCAAAACCGAACCTGTGAGTCTCGGCCATGGAACCCAAATTCTGTAACGGGCTTTTAAACTGAAATTTGTAAATGGGGAATTGAAGCCCCGGTCCTAAGGGTCACAACAAGCCAAACCTCGTGCGATTTGGTTGAGAAACGAGGGTGCACGACCGAGTTGCAGGTCTGCACAATAACGGAGTGGACCGAGCTCCATGCGTGGATTCGATCCATGAAACTGATGCCAAAATGTTGGCATGACATCCAGGAATGTTTTGGAATCAAAACATATTGAAAACTGTAACTGAAACTTCACGAAATAGAGAACAATGGGGACTGGGAATTAGGGCAACAGTGCACTGGTTGGTGAAGAAGACGACGAGTCGACCGAGTCGACTCGTCCAACACGCCTAAACCCACTGAACCGACTCGGACACGTGTCTGTCCACGAGTGATGCCACCGAATTAATAGAACGGTACCGTTTTGGTGTAAACCGTTTTATTTTAAAAATTTAAAATTAGCCTGTTTGGTAACATAGCTAATAAATTGAAATCTGAACTGGGCCTATCCAAACCACGGATAAAGGGGCAATTGAGGTTAAATGGGATATGTTATCCCGATTTTCTGAGGGTCAGTGAACCAGTTGGTTCACAAGAGTTCTGGACCGGTTCAGCCAGCGAACCCTAGAACCAAACGGTTCTGAACCTATATTTTATTAAATTCTGTTTTGGCCCTACAGCTTTCTGAAAATTACGGAATTACCCCAACTGTTTTGGGGAATTACACAGTGGCCCAGAAGTTTGAGAAATTATTCATTTAAGCCCTGGAAAATTAATTAAATAATAAAATAATTATTTTATTATTTTATTTAATAGGTAAAATTACAATTTTACCCCTGGACATTAAATATGTCAAACGGAGTCCAAATAAATTAAATAAATAGTGTATTTTCACTATTTCAAGCATTCTGGACTCAATGGTACAGTCCAAATTGGGAAATACAGTACCGAAAAATACAGACCCGTAAGTGATAAATTACTGTACTGCCCCTGATGACACCAGACCCAAATAAAAATAAAAGACAGTCTATTTTGACTATGTCGGGCGTTCTGAACTCAACGGTGAGGTCCATTTAACGAACTGGAGTCCCGAAAAATACAGACACATAAAGTGTAAATGACCGTACTGCCCCTAATGATTCTCAGGGTCAATTAAACATAACAGATAGTTCAACTTAATTATGTCGGACACTCTGGACCCAATGGTGAGGTCCATTTTATGAACTGACGTGCCAAAAAATATGACACGTGAAATTACCAAATTACCCCTGATACTGTATGAAGCCCAAATGAAGTCCGATTGGGACGAAACTGATACTGATAGAAACCCGAACACTGGTGAAACTGTATACCCGAATAAATGACGAACCGGGGTCAGAATCTTACAAAACGTAAAATGACCAAAATATCCCTGAGCACTGTAAGTGCAAGATAAAGGTCAATCTGATCTGATAAATTATCGTAAGTATAATTATGAACACTGAAGGGCTAAGTAAGACTCCGGAACTATCAACGCGTAAAACGAGAAATGACTGATGTGTCCCGATGATCTAAAGCAGATACCAAATGAAGTCCAAAGGACTTAGGAAATTATATACAAGATATATGGGACATTCTGAGGACCTCGATAGGGTCCGGGACAGCAATGGTAAAATTACCATTTTGCCCCTAAGGTCAAATAAGTGCTTAACTGATAACGATTGAAGTCCAAATGACTTAAATCATAATCCTGATGACTGCTAAGCCTAATTAAAGAATGAAATAGCCTCGGGTGAGACCCAGTGAAAGGGTGATAGGCTACTAGGCTATCTTAGGTGATCCGATAGATACCTAAGATGACAAATGAGAACTGAATGGATGAGTTCTGATCTGTATATGATTGATGATTATTGTTCAGGATATACATGGAGATGCCTGACGTATCTGGAGGTTATCGGATTATTTGTGCAAGGAGATAACCGTAACAGTTTGTGAGTAACCCTGACTCCTGAACTGGTGTATAAGTTCTGTCTAGATACTGTATTTTGAAGCTCTGTACCGTTTTGAATGTTATACTGTTTAAAAAGCATATATTTAATGTACGATATGCCTTGTCCTGATTGATATTGTTCCGCTTTGTTCCGACATGTTCAGTCCCGATATGTCTTGTTCTGATTGATGTATTGTTCAGTTCCGATATGTCTTGATCTGATTGATGTATTGTTCAGTTCCGATATGTCTTGTTCCGATTGATATATTGTTCTGCTTTGTTCCGACATGTTCAGCTCCGATATGTCTTGTTCTGATTGATGTATTGTTCCGTTTTGTTCCGTCATGTTCAGTCCTGATATGATTTGTCCTGATTGATATTGTACCGTTTGTTTCCGTCATGACTTGATCTGATTGATATTGTACCGTTTTGTTCCGACTTGTTCAGTTCCGATATGCCTTGATCTGATTGATATTGTTCCGCTTTGTTCCGACATGTTCAGTCCCGATATGTCTTGTTTTGATTGATGTATTGTTCAGTTCCGATATGTCTTGTTCTGATTGATGTATTGTTCCATTTTGTTCCGTCATGTTCAGTCCTGATATGATTTGTCCTGATTGATATTGTACCGTTTGTTTCCGTCATGACTTGATCTGATTGATATTGTACCATTTTGTTCTGACTTGTTCAGTTCCGATATGCCTTGATCTGATTGATATTGTACCGTTTTGTTCCGACTTGTTCAGTTCCAATATGTCTTGATCTGATTGATATTGTACCGTTTTGTTCCGACTTGTTCAGTTCCGATACGACTTGATCTAATTGATATTGTACCGTTTGTTCCGTCATGTTCAGTTCTGATATGACTTGTCCTGATTGATAATTGTTCTGTTTTGTTCTGTCCGTTATGATCTATCCGTTTCATGGTCTGTCCGTTACTGATATGTCCTTGTTTTGACTGACGTATTGTTCCGTCTGATTCTGTTATGTTCCGTCCGTTAATGACCTGTCTGTCTTGATTGTTTACCTGTGACTTGAACTAGTGTTTTGTTCCGTCTGATTCCGTTGTGTTCCGTCCGTTAATGATCTGTCTGTCTTGATTGATATATGGTCCAGTTCCGTTATGATCTGTCCGGATCCTTGACTTGGTATATAAGTTACTGCATAGATACTGTATTTTGATGCACTGTACGGTTTTAAAAGTTATACTGTCTGAATGCTTTAAATGCAAACTTTTATACTGTATTGAACGCGGCATGATTTTGTCCCGTCCTACTATTGTTATGTTCGGTCTGTCTTGTCCCGTTTTATGGTCTGTCTGATTTTGTTCTGCTATGATGTGTCTGATTCTGGGTACCATTCTGATTATGAGCGGTCTGGCATAAGTAGGCTTGATTTTGTGCCTAACTGATATATTGTTTGTTATGCCCTGCTATATTCCGCCCACTACTGACCTGTTCTAATATTGAATTAATTGCCTATACTCTCGATTGATATATTGGCATCATGCACTGTTCCGTCTGTTCTGATTTGTTGTTCTGTTTAGTTCAGTCCCGTTTTATTCTACTTAAACTGTATTCGAGTAGATCTATAAAACTGTTATTCCTAAGCGATTGAACTATCCTTGTGATTTATAAACAAGACCGGGTTTGAAACCCATGACAGGGAACCTGTGTTACTCACTGGGCTTTTCGA